>CM057343.1:131785662-131824344 GCA_030015575.1 Agapanthus africanus
CAGGTGTCTTTTATCTTCACCTTCTCTCGCGTTGCGAGTGCTCCTAGGATTAGGACAGTACACCCTTTATGCTTTTTGGATAGTCTTCTTCCAAACCATAGGCTGGTGCCGAACGGTAGGGAAGGAAGAAAACCATTTGGCTTAAAGGGGTGTACAGAAGGTAATGACTAAAGACATATAAAGGGATTTGGAGAGGTGGCAAAGAATTATACGGTTATGGTTGTGAATCTGGATAATGGAAGAGGCATTACTAGGAATACCAGGATACCCCGACGAAACATTTCAATGTTTCAGTTTCACTGTGTACTGTTAAAAGAAAACTGATTTCCCAATTAGACACTTACTCCAGGGTATGTATTACCAGGTATGATTCTCACACCTGTATGGTTTTACAGATGTTGAGTGGGAGTAAGTTATTGGGAATTGGGTGATCATCCTCATTATATCGGGATTCGTTGTAATCGATGATATTTTGAGGAAGTCACCTGGGTTGTTTGCCGGACGGCAAATATTTGGTTTTGAATATCCGCTGTTATGCACCAATTTCAAATTGATATATCTGTACGTCTATTTTCATAGAGTGAGATATACCTTTTGATATTATGTCGATGACATTTACCTATATCAGTGGATGGTTAGGTAAGGAGCATTAAACAGCGGTGTAATTCTTCTTATCCATAAGTACAGTTTTCAACCTACGACACACAGTGAAAGAGTTGTTAGACTCAGTGGACTTATACAGAGTATTGTATGTTGTCCAAAGTCCATTAGGACGGAGGGGTAGGTCCTCGTACTATATTCGGTTTACTTATGACTTCTCTAGTTCTTAGACATGTGTTTCGTAGAAACACAGGGTCTAAGTTTTGAGGAGTTATAGGTATTTGAATAGAGTAGAGAACCAAGTATTACAAGTATCGGGATTCTTCAAAGTAATCGAAGATGTAGATACTTGTGTATGGTATTTCAGTTGATAGTAATGATAAAGAGAAATTGCTTCTCTTTCAGGTTACTCATAATTGGAAGCATTCCTAAGTTGAGTAACGCTGATCGGCCTCCTTCCATTTACTTGACATGCACTGGAGACAGCTGCATGATTTGAATCTGGTTCAATTGAATCAGTGCCTCTGTTTCTATATTGGATATAGAACAGTTCATATCTTAACGATGTTAAGATACGGGGAGTTGTCCGGCTTATGCTTAAAACCAGACACTGGACAACTCAAGGCACGTTTCTGTAATGGCTGTTTGTGGGTTGACCCAGGCTATGACGAGGGTTGACTTTCTACCATCTGGCAGATCAATAGAAATATTGTTCTAGACTCGCCACAGTTTTAATAAAAATGGATTTTTCAGAAAAAGTAGTGGGAGTATGGTAGAACTGGAAGTGATTCCAGAACCGCAAACGATTACTGAAGATTTGATAAGGAACCTAAAGATTCGATCTGATTTGACATTCCATTGGCCACTCCGCAGATAAGGTGGGTAACTTCAGGCACCCGAGAGGTACTCCGGTAGCCTCAAGGACGGTGACAGGGAAGTTCTTGTTTACCCACACTTGCCATTGTTGTTGTTCCAGGCTGCGAGACCCGGCAGGAGAATGAGTATAGCGTCGTTCTAAACTAGCTTTAGAAGTGCGCGTCTATATGACTCCACCAGAGGGTTGTCGTAGTCAGTGGGAGCAGCGGAAGCATTGGTGGACATCAGGCTTATGTCTATTTATAGACTAAAGCAAATGTAGCGGAGATAGATCATCTGTTTCTGATGTGACAGTCATGGGTTTGACGTCATCAGAATAGGGGATGGATCTGTTGAGAAGGTAGTGGGAAGTGATATTCCTATACTACGATCGGTTATACTTTGGTCGTCACACAGTGGTTTCTCCACAAGGGACTTGGATATTATATCAGACATACTGGTTACTAGATCTATGGTTTTAGATCTAGATTTGGGTGGTTTCCCAATCAGGGTACCTTGACAGCATTCTATGAGTATTTAGAATGGACGACTCCTGGCATGGTAGTGTACCTGCAGGTAATGGAGTCACCCTCTCTAAAGGTGTCTTACAGACTAAAGGGGAGAGGATGTGCATGATTGGCAGATCACTTGCTTAGGCATTTGAGTCAATCATGAGATGTCAAGTACCACACCAGATGTTGTTCTTGCACTAGATGCACTAAGTTGATATTAATCCAATCCTGGAAAACCAGTCGGAAGCAGTTTTAGAACATAAGTGAATGTTCTAGGGATATGATAACGGCTGCCTCCTTTAGGAGACGGTTATCACTCCGGGCTTCCAAGGTGACATGGACGACATGCAGGTTGTCAGAGTTATAGACTCTCCCTCTGACGAGGGGCAGTATTTTGGACAGGTGGTCCAAGGTAATACTGAGGGAGGCATGGCGCGGGATACTGATTAGTTTCAGTTGTTGATACAGTCTAAGAAGTTTGGATTTGGAGTTCATTTATGAGCTAGGTCCCATCAGACATCCAGACATTCTAAGACAGGTATTGCTCATTCGGGAGATGGCTTTCTCCGCGAACTTGAGATATAGAGAGACATAGAAAGAAACATCGCAGCGGATCCACTCACTGAGGCTATTCCTCGAACGCAATAGTTTCGCAAACGAGTTTTGTGAGACTGACTAGTAGAGGAGTTGGGTGTTCGGTATCACACGGGCTGTGAGTATGCGACATCGCAATAATTAGCCTTGAGTGCAAGTGGGAGATTGTTGGAGATAGTGCCCTCAGAGTCAATTATTGGATCACAGGCACGTGATTGCAATGATTGAGGGAGGACCTATCCCGGTAGGACAGTCTTACTCGAGATGATAGTATGCTATCTGGTTTATCTTTATCATCGTGTACTGCTTTAGGTGACCTGACATGTCGCTATTACACGTTGATAGAGCCCCTAGGATTCTTGCTTGACTGCCAGCAGTATGATGGCGATCATATACGTGGGAGCTGGTGTTCTATAAGCACATCCTTAAAAGGTCCCTAGTCGTAGGAGTTTCGAGACAGGGCATCGATACTCCGTTAGTAGACTAGTGTATACAGTCGAGACCCCGACGAGGGGCGGTGGCCGGTCTCACAAGCCACTGGTGTCAGTTGGTTCACCTAAGATGTATACAGGTGCTCATTGGGTTATGAGTACACCGGACAGGACTCGCCGGGAACCTGCTAGTTGGTCTTATACCAGATGTCAGATAGCAGTTCCCTGGTGACATGTGTACAGGTTAGTTCATCGACCTGAGATCGTCATTTGTCTCGTGTGAGTTCCCACTGTGCTTTGATTACTACCCTACCACGGCTCAAAGGAGTCGTGCAAACAGGTTTTAGTTGGGTACAGTCCCGAGCCACATGGAGGCAGTGAGCGGATCTGCAGGGGTTCGTCTCTCCCGGTATTGGGGGTGAGGTCGCGCTGTGTCTAGGAGAGCCATTACGCAAAGCCCTCGGCCGAGGCAGGAGATTTACTGGTAGGTATTCCAGTAGTATCTCAGGGCGTTCTGGGCTACGCTCCGACACGACTTGTACCGCTTTTGGGGGTCTGACTTTTACCAACCCCCTAGGCCCGCCATGCGATACTCATAGACGAACGGACCGGACTGTACGGATATTGTCACTGACAGGCTCAGTTGGGTGTCGGGGTGAGCTTCCTCATCGACGTCCTATTTGGTCAATACCTGGTGGCCCGTCACGTATTGGCTTATACCTCTGACGTGCTAGTGGTTAAATCCACAGCCAAGGTATTGACGAGTCTTTAGAGTCCACCACACTCAGTTACAGTTACTCAAGTTTCGGGCGAAACGCTGTAGAGGCCGTATGGAGATATGGCAGGGTTCGATCAGATACGTGCGGTATTGCACGGATCATGATCGGACGGTTTTTACTAGCCGGCTTTGGCTTAAGCCGGATTCTAGTATTAGATAGTGTAGTTTTGTCTCTTTGCATTTGTGTTCAGTGGAATACAAATGCGGGCATGTATTTGCAGCAGTGGGGTTTTCCTGTAATTTATTACGGGATCGGTTTTCTGAAGTTGCCAGTTTGCATTCCGTTCCGGCCGGTTTTCCTTCATTCCTTCTCGGTCGGACTTTCTTGGTGGAGGGTGTTAATTGCAAGTTTGCAATTAACATTTAGTGGAGGGTTTTCTTGCATATGTTGCATTATGATGAGACTTGTTTCATCATGAGATGCCTTTCTTGTCTATTCCATTCCTTTCATTTGATGGTTGTATGATATGATAAGAAAAGAAATGAGAGTGACCAATTTCTATATTGTTGATATATTCTTTCTTGCATTTTCTTTTCTCTCTCCAATCTCATTCTTGAGATAAAGAGGCCGGCCACTTTTTTTGTGAGGAGGGGATTTTTATTTTGGTTGAAAAAATGCTCATCTCATTTTTCCATGGTTGCAAAAGATTAGCTTCAAAGCTCATTTCTTTCTCTCCTTCTATTCTCTATTCCTCCACATCAAGGCAACCTCATAACCCCAAGAGACAAGTTCACTACACTATTCTATAGCAAGCCTTGGACGCGTCGGCTAGCCAACTTCGCGCCCGAGTTGCCTCGGTCAAGAGGCGGGAGCCCGTAAAAGATTCCGGCTACGTGGTGCCTTTCCGACGAGCGAGGAGGTGACGGAGATTCCGCGGGAGATCGGAGTGGAGACGAAGACCGAAGGACACGGATCGCTTGGTATAACTTCTCACCCTATCTCTCTAGTTAGCTGGTATAGGTTAATGGTTTCGATCCGGGTTTTCTTTGTCCGCGGTAGCGCCGGTTTTGCAAAGTTCGCAAAATTTTTATTCCTCATTTTGGCCTCGAGTACGAGGCCGGGGCGCTGCCGTGGCGCAACAATTAAGAGAGACTAAAATTATAGTAAAGGTATGAATGGTTTAATCATACTATATTGTGATGTTTGTAAATTCTAGTTTTGGTAAAAACTTGTAGTTTTGTGCTAAAATGAGGTATGTTGCTCACTAGATTTCGGTAAGTTTTGGCGTGGGTTTCTATTGACGCTGCGACGTTATTTATATTAGATTCCATGATTATTATTGTGTTGTGAATGCGCGATCGGTACGATCAGGGTCTAGGCTTGGTAGATGTGTCTCTTGCGTTTCTAGCTAGGGTTGTGCCGATATCGTTCGTGTCTTTGTGTAGCTTTTGCTTTTGAGTTGGTTTCGTAGTATCGCTATACGCGTTAGCCACTTAACGAACACTTGAGAGTATGTTTTGAGTTGGTGCGTCGGTCAAACGTAGTTTGTACGTGTTATTGGTCGATTGCTAATATATACTTATTATATTGTTATTTGCTTTCAGGATCGCAGGCGGGGACTTCGGGCGCTGCGAACAGGGGAAAGCGAGTAGTTGGCTTTACTTATCCAGGATTGTAGTGAGTAGATTTTACATCTACAGGGAAATCACCCGCATGGCGTTATGCGTCTGGGCTAGATTAAATGACATGACTATTAGTTAGAAATATACACATATTGATTGTGCATGTATACCTTTGTTGCTTATCTCATTTCCTTGTGTATGGACTTAGTATTAATGAGACACAACACCATTATTGACGGTTCATATTTCACGAGCACTAGTTGTATGCTACACACACACCGTCAATAATTGCCATGACATGCACAACACCTATAAATATGTGATATTGTATTGTTTAGGGACATTGAGACATGGTCCCTATTTCCTTTTGTGCATATGACATATAGCATACCTGTATACCTATATGCGTACACATATGCCTTGACATGCTTACATGCTAGTTACCTATATACCTATATGGTATTGTACCATTAGTGATAGGTATATACACATATGAGACATAGCTACATGTACATCTCGCATACATACTTACACTTATACTTGGAGGGTATTACATCATTATTGATAGGTAGATACACATATCTTGCTATGCCAACATGGTTACGCATACCTGGCTATAGCTACATATTCACCTTTATTTGATGTTGTATGGACTTGGAGAAATTAGGAACCGCATGATATATATATTAACTTGTTGCAGTTAAATAGCGGTTTTTCCTTTATATACTCATATTACTGTTTCATGTTGCATATATTACATTCATGGATTTCATATGATGTTCTCTGATATTTTTACTCTTAAGTATAAATAACAGTGGAATGGGACGCTGTTATATATGCCTATATATATATATATCTTAGTGGAATGGGACGCTAATACATATGTATTGATTCATGCATTTATACTTATTCATTACTTGATGTTTTCTGGATTTGAGGACCGTGATTGTTTCATGAAATTATGCATTATTTGAAAAACCCGGTTTCTCTTGATCTGATATTTCTGCGTCCACCATGAGATTTCTCGGTTCGGAGCTTTGTATTATTACCTGATACGAGGAGTAGACGAGGCCGTGTGCGGGTACATGGTGGAGCCCGGTACGGTTCCCCTCGGCAAGATGATCGACGATACATGCCGATGAGCCTGGAAGGTGGGCAAGTACCTACCGGTGACAGTACCTATGACTCGGCGGTTATCATGGGGATACCGACCGGAGTCATGTACGTATGGATACGTCGAATTTCGAGTGTCAGAGCTAGGCACTCGAGTTTTCGGGATAGCGTGTGATACGTACCTATTAGGGGGCCAGTCGTGGTGACAGCACCTGATAGACCAGTATTTATATGTCGATGATGGACACTTGTTTCATGATATTTTTGGGTGTCGATGTTGGACACTCACTTTATATGAAACTTACTCGATACTGGATATTGAATATATGAGATTTACTTAATATTATACATTCAAGATATATAAGATTTACTTATATTGTACATTCAGGATATATGAGATTTACTTGATATTGTACATTCAGGATATATGAGGTTACTTGATATTGTACATTCAGGACATATGAGGTTTACTTGATATTGCACATTCAGGATATATGAGGTTTACTTGATATTATACATTCAGGATATATGAGACTTACAGGATATGAGAGCCAATTTGGGGGCTGATTTGAGGAAATTTGGGATTTAGATTGTCTTGATGAACTTTGGTCCTGTCACGAGGTCAGGATTCTGTGAGAATGACATGTTTTTTTCCATACTCCTCATTTATTGTATATGCATTACTTCATGTATTAGTAGTACCTGATAGAGTACCTTACGTGACTGTTGCGTTGCATACATATTGTCATATTATTGCTTTATGTATTAGGTTTACCTACTAGAGTACCTTTTATGACTGTTGCATACAAATGACCATTTATTGCTATCCGCTTTCATGCATTAGATTCGCGCTGTACGTGCATACTTGTGATTACCTGCATATGTTATTTACTATTCATTAGTTGGCAACTCACCCCTGTTATGCCACAGTGTTTTGCAGGTAGTCCCTTATGTAAGTGCACGGCGGCGCCCCGGCCGTCAATCCGACGCCGGAATGCGGAAACGGTGAAAAACTAAAATTTTGCGGACTTTGCAAACCGGCACCACCGCGCACTTTAACCGGATCGAAACCATTAACTAGTCTAAGCTATCTACAAGAATGGGAATAGAGATGTATACCGACGATCCAAGTCCTCCGGTCTTCATCTCCACTCCGATCTCCTCGCGGGATCTCCGTCCGTCTCCTCCTCGTCGAAAAGGGCTCCACATCGCCTGTAGCTTTTACGGGCTCCCGCCTCAATACCGAGGCAACTCGAGCATGAAGCCGGCAACTCGACATGCTCAAGATTTGCTGTAGGAATGTGTAGTAGATCATGCTAGTCTCATTTGGGGTTTGTAGTTGCCTTGATGGAGGAATGGGGTTAGGAAAAATGGTGCTTTCATTTTTGTATAACAAGAAGAAGAAGGAGATGAAGAATTCCTCACAAAATAAAGATGAACTCTCTCATTCTTTTTCTTCTCTCTAGTGTTCTTTCTTTTCTCAAGTGAGTATCATCATGTGGTGGAGGAAAGATTATGAAGTAAGAAGGGAGGTGAGTGTAGGAGATCAAAGAGGGTGACCACACCCCAAGACAAGAAAACATACAACCATGCTTGTTACTATTAAACCCATACCCTCACTTTATCACAATCAAATCTCATAAAGCAAAAGCATGGTTGAAAAGAAATGAAAGCTATCATAATCAATCTTTTACAAGAAACCCCCTCCACAAAAGTAATTTGCAAAACTGCAAATAACCCCCTCCATCGGAAAAGTCCGGCCGGGAAAGAACAAAGGAAAACCGGCCGGAACGGAATGCAAACTGGCAACTCCAGAAAACTGGTCCCGTAATAAATTACAGGAAAACCCCGATACTGTGCATACACACCCGCATCTGTATTCCGTCCGGATACAAATGCAAAGAGACAAAATCTACACTGTACTAAACTAGGACCGGCTTAAACCAAAGCCGGCTAGTAATATCCGTTCAATCCTGATCCGTGCAATACCGCACGTATCTGATCGAACCCTGCCATATACCTATACGGCTACTAGTACAAACCGTCCCATCCTGATCCGTGCAATACCGCACGTATCTGATTGGACCCTGCCATATCTCCATACGGCCTCTACAGCTTTTCGCCCGAAACTTGAGTAACTGAAAGTGTGGTGGACTCTAAAGACTCGTCAATACTATGGCTGTGGATTTAACCACTAGCATGTCAGAGGTATAAGCCAATACGTGACGGGCTACCAGGTACTGACCAAATGGGACGTCGATGAGGAAGCTCACCCCGACACCCAACTGAGCCTGTCAGTGACAATATCCGTGCAGTCCGGTCCGTTCGTCTATGAGTATCGCATGGCGGGCCTAGGGGGTTGGTAAAAGTCAGACCCCCAAAAGCGGTACAAGTCGTGTCGGAGTGTAGCCCAGAACACCCTGAGATACTACTGGAATACCTACCAGTAAATCTCCTTGCCTTGGCCAAGGACTTTGTGTAATGGCTCTCCTAGACACAGCACGACCTCACCCCCAATACCGGGAGAGACGAACCCCTGAAGATACGCTCACTGCCTCCATGTGGCTCGGGACTGTACCCAACTAAAACCTGTTTGCACGACTCCTTTGAGCCGTGGTAGGGTAGTAATCAAAGTACAGTGGGAACTCACACGAGACAAATGACGATCCCCAGGTCGATGAACTAACCTGCACACATGTCACCAGGGAACTGCCATCTGACGTCTGGTATATGACCAACTAGCATGTTCCCGGCGAGTCCTGTCCGGTGTACTCATAACCCAATGAGCACCTGTATACATCTTAGGTGATCCAACTGACACCAGTGGCTTGTGAGACCGGCCACCGCCCCTCGTCGGGGTCTCGACTGTATACACTAGTCTACTAATGGAGTATCGATGCCCGGTCTCGAAACTCCCACGACTAGGGACCTTTTAAGGATATGCTTGTAGACCCCCAGCTCCCACTTATATGATCGCCTTCATACTGCTGGTGGTCAAGCAAGAATCCTAGGGGCTCTATCAACGTGTAATAGCGACGTGTCATGTCACCTAAAGCAGTACACGATGATAAAGGTAAACCAGATAGCATACTATCATCTCGAGTAAGACTGTCCTACCGGGATAGGTCCTCCCTCAATCATTACAATCACGTACCTGTGACCTAATAATTGACTCTGAGGGCACTATCTCCAACAATCTCCCACTTGCACTCAAGGCTAATTATTGCGATGTCGCATACTCACAGCCCGTGTGATACCGAACATCCAACTCCTCTACTAGTCAGTCTCACAAAGCTCGTTTGCGGAACTATTGCGTTCGAGGAATAGCCTCAGTGAGTGGATCCGCTTAGTTGTTTCTTTCTATGTCTCTCTATATCTCAAGTTCGCGGAGAAACCCATCTCCCGAAATGAGCAATACCTGTCTTAGAATGTGCCTGGATGTCTGATGGGACATAGCTCATAAATGAACTCCAAATCCAAACTTCTTAGACTGTATCGTCAACTGAACTTAATCAGTATCCTGCGCGCCATGCCTCCCTCAGTATTGCCTTGGATCACCTGTCCAAAATACTGCCCCTCGTCAGAGGGAAAACTATAACTCTGACAACCTCCTTGTCGTCCATGTCACGTTGGAAGCCTGGAATGATAACTGTTTCCCGAATGAGGCTGTCGTTATCATATCCCTAGAACATCCACTTATGTTCTAAAACTGCTTCCGACTGTTTCTCCAGGATTGGATTAATGTCAACTTATTGCATCTAGTGCAAGAACAACATCTGGTGTGGTACTTGACATCTCATGATTGACTCAATTGCCTAAGCAAGTGATCTGCCAATCATGCACGTCCCTCTCCCCTTTAGTCTGTAAGACACCTTTGGAGAGGGTGACTCCATTACCTGCAGGTACACTACCGTGCCAGGAGTCGTCCATCCTAAATACTCTTAGGATGCTGTCAAGTACCCTGATTGGGAAACCACCCAAATCTAGATCTAAAACCATAGATCTAGTTAACCAGTATGTCTGATATAAAATCCATTTCCTTTGTGGAGAAACAACTGTGTGACGACCAAAGTATAACCGATCGTAGTGTAGGAGTTTCTTTTCCTACTCTGTGTATATCATCCAAATACCAGGATATCACACCCTACTACCTTCTCAACAGATCCATCCCCTATTCTGATGAAGTCAAACCCATGACTGTCACGTCAGAAATAGATGATCTATCTCCGCTACATCTGCTCTAGTCTATAAATAGACATAAGCAACCTGTCCACCAATGCTTCCGCTGCTCCCACTGACTACGATAACCCTCTGGCAGAGTCATATACACGTACACTTCTGAAGCGAGTTCAGAACGACGCTATACTCATCCTCCCGCCGGGTCTCGCAGCCTGGAACAACAGCAATGGTAATTGTGGGTAAACAAGAACTTCCCCGTCACCGTCCTTGAGGCTACCGTAGTACCTCTCGGGTGCCTGAAGTTACCCACCATATCTGCGGAGTGGCCAATGGAATGTCAATCCAGATTGAATCTTTAGGTTCCTTATCAAATCTTCAGTAATCGTTTGTGGTTCTGGAATCACTTCCAGTTCTACCATACTCCCACTACTGTTTTCTGAAAAAATCCATTTTTAATAAAACTGTGGCGAGTCTAGAACAATATCGCTATTGTTCATCCAGATGGTAGAAAGTCAACCCTCGTCATAGCCTGGGTCAACCCACAAACAGCCATTACAGAAACGTGCCTTGAGTTGTCCAGTGTCTGGTTTTAATCATAAACCGGACAACTCCCCGTACCTTAACATCGTTAAGATATGAACTGTTCTATATCCAATATAGAATCAGAGGCACTGATTTATTTGAACC
This sequence comes from Agapanthus africanus, assembly GCA_030015575.1. Lineage (NCBI taxonomy): Eukaryota > Viridiplantae > Streptophyta > Magnoliopsida > Asparagales > Amaryllidaceae > Agapanthus > Agapanthus africanus. Next base: position 131,796,975 of record CM057343.1, read on the forward strand.
AGATTCACATCATGCAGCTGTCTCCAGTGCATGTCAACTAAATGGAAAGAGGCCGATCAGCGTTACTCAACTTAGGAATACTTCCAATTATGAGTAACCTGAAAGAGAAGCAAGATCTCTTTATCATTACTATCAACTGAATACCATACACAAGTATCTACATCTTCGATCTCTTTGAAGAATCCCGATACTTGCTATACCTGGTTCTCTACTCTATTCAAATACCTATAACTCCTCAAAACTTAGACCCTGTGTTTCAACGAAACACATGTCTAAAAACTAGAGAAGTTAAAAGTAAACAGAATATAGTATGAGGACCAACCCCTCTGTCCTAATGGACACTGGACAACATACAATACTCTGTATAAGTCCCTTGAGTCTGATAGCTCTTTCACCGTGTGTCGTAGGTTGAAAACTGTACTTATGGTTAAGAAGAATTACACCGCTGTTTAATGCTCCTTACCTAACCATCCACTGATATAGGTAAATGTCATAGACATAATTTCAAAAGGGCATATCTCACTCTATGAAAATAGACGTACAGATACATCGATTTGAAATTGGTGCATGACGGCGGATATTCAAAACCAAATACTTGCCGTCCGGCAAATAACCCAGGTGATTTCCTCAAATATCACCGATTACAACGAATCCCGATATAATGAGGATGATCACCCAATTCCCAATAACTTACTCCCACTCATCATCTGTAAAACCATAAAGATGTGAGAATCGTACCTGGTAAATACATACCCTGGAGTAAGTATCTAATCGGGAAATCAGTTTTTCTTTAACATTACACAGTGAAACTGAAACATTGAAATGTTCCGATGGGGTATTTTGGTATTCCTAGTAATGCCTCTTCCAGATTCACGACTGTAACCGTATAGTTCTTTGCCACCTCTCCAAATCCCTTCATATGTCTTTAGTCTTTGCCTTCTGCACACCCCTTAGGCCAAATGGTTTTCTTCCTTCCCTACCGTTCGGCACCAGCCTATGGTTTGGAAGAAGACTATCCAATAAGCATAATGGGTGTACTGTCCCAATCCTAGGAACACTCGCAATGAGAGAGGGTGAAGATAAAAGACAACCGAATAAACCTTATTCCTATTTCTCCTGAACCAGAATCCATCCCCGAACTGGAACCAGTTCCATTCGAGTTCGTATATAACCATACGATGGAGTATCCAAATAAACTGTGGATCTTCGTAGTGATACGGAGTGTCCTGGAGAAATACAAAGGTGATGTGGGAGTGGTAACGAAATATTTGGTTTGGTCGTGAATATCTGTTGCAATTTACTTTGCCCTCTTACTAATCCCTTGCTTTGTCTGAACTTAATACCTTCTGCACACCATCGTTATGCTAATTGGTTTTCTTCATTCCCTACCGGTCGGCACCAGCCTAAGGTTTGGAAGAAGACAATACAATTTGCGTAATAGGTGTACTACCCCTAAACCAAGGAGTACTCGTAACCTGAGAGAGGGTAAAAGGAAAAGACAACTGAATAATCCTATCCGTTTTCTCCAGAACCGGAAACCATCCTCGAATTCCTTCGAGTTCGTATCTAACCATACGATGGTTTTGTCCAATGGAAGTGGACGTTCGTAGCAATACGGGGTGTCCCGGAGAAAAGGGTAAAAGTAGGAGTGGCAATGAGGTCTGCAACTCTGACAATCCAAAAGCCAGTGTTTAAGAAGGTTCGGTCAACTTGGTCACTGAGTCATAGTCTAGGGTCGGGTCAATGGTTGCTGCCAGAGAGAGAGAGAAAAGAAACACTCAGCGTGCACTCTAACCTAGATCAGAATGGTTACCAATTTATCTAATCTGGAAACCTCCCACTGTACCTCAAATTCTCCTCCAAACCTAAAAGAAGAATTAGTCGGGGTCACCCGAGGAGTAAACTAACTCATCAGTGGGAATCGGGATCCAACTCTCATCGCATGATAACGTGACGGAATCCGCTCACGGTATCACACTCCAGAAGGTATGCGCATATCTGGCAAGTTTCAGTACTTTTGAAACTCCCGATGTGATTTCTGCCCCATGCTCTTATGACCTTGACTAAGGCCAACAAATCATAAGTCACATGTCAAGTTCTACCCGTCATTGTCCAGGTTGATTTGAACCCACCCGTACAAGCCCTTGACTAAGGCCAACAAGGCTATACGACTGTCCCAAACCAACGCATCTATCTATGCAGCATATGAATACCCAATAGCTACCAAACACTGTGCCTTGACTAAGGCCAACAAACACAGCTTGAATACTATTGACTACCCATATGAAACGACGGAGGGCTACGAGTGGTTTCTGGCGAAAACCTTTAACGTAATGAACTTGATATCGTCGAAGGAACGGATAGCTTTTTAGAAAATATAGTGACGAAAACCTTTACTAAAGAGGTCACTCCCGGTGAAGGGATCTCGGCTCTTTCCCCGTAGAATGAGGTGCAGGATATTCCAACTGAATACCACGGTGCAAAGCAAAAGTAATCGGCTATAGTGAAGTTAAAGCCCTGACGCAAAATTCTGTCCAAGGGGTCACTCCCGGTGAAGGGATCTCGGCCCTTGCCTCGTCGACTGAGGAGCAGGATATTCCAAATGAATACCACGATGCAAAACAAAAGTGAACGTCCTTGCAATAACAGCTTTTTGAAAAAGTGTTCCAACAACATCAGAATAGGTTTGTTTAACTTGCATTGATCCGAATCAATGCAGTCCCATCAATTGATCACACCAAAAAGAACGAAAATATACTGATGTACGTATATGCCATCCGCATTCGCCACTGGGTCCCGTCATTACCCGTTTGGTTAGCTTACTAACGACAGAGCGGGGACTGGACTAGCGCGGATGCAAAATATATACAACATCTACTAATATATATACCAATATATTATATTTCGCTCAAGGCGTGAAAAAAAAATGCAACATCACAGAGAATGAACAGCATCACAGAAACAATACAGATATCTGGGATCCCCGGGTTTCACAGAGCCGCTGAAACCCGACGTTCCCCTGGTCGTGTTGATAGCCTGTGCAATGAAATCCTAGACCCCTACGGGCGCGGCAAGTCACCCGCCAAAACCTGAAGCGAGGCAGCCCCCTTCAGCGCCGTGAATGGACCACCCAGCACTTCACGGAATCCGGTAACTTGGGCACCCCTCCTGGGTCAACCTGTACCCCCTACGAGTGCGGCGAATAGCCCGCCAATCCTAGTGCGAAGCCCCCTCCGTCTCAATGCCATGAGATGCGGGCTTGTTGCCCTCCAGAACCCGGCTATCCGAGCACCCCTCCGCGGGGTAATCCTAGTACAGAAAGTAAAATATACATACAACGGGTACATCGACCGCAACCAGGTCGTGCCCCAAAATAATAATACAATCAGGCAGTGACGGCAGTCCACATGTCGGACGCTCGCCCCGCAATATCAAATGTACATAATACAACAAAACAGTACTAGCATTGCATCCAGGCTATCCCCCACGACCGATCCGCAACATCACAGCAAATACATAGAACATCAACGTGAAAGTCACGTTCGCAAATCCGTCTAACCGGGCTATAGCAGTTAGACCGGATTTACCGATCGAGTGACATTCACGGTCGCAGATATAATGCAAATACTGTGAAAAATGTGTTTAAAATTTTCCGATTGATCAAACATTAACAAGTGGGCCCCCAAACAAAACTGTAGCAACCACAGAAAACCTGGGCCCAATTTTAATATTCCAAAAACCACAATTATCACTCAGAAACACACTGAAATAATTTGGGGTAGTGAACAGTAAAATCCGCGGCGGAAGCGCGGCCAAAGCAGGGATTTGGCCGCCCTTCCGCGGCGGTATGGGGAGATCGAGGTACCAAATTTTTACAGTGTGCTTAGTTTTCCCTGCACATCATTCTGAGACCACCTGAAAAATTTTTGGACTCAAAAAAAAATCGACAGAAACTGATGTGTAAAGAAATATGGGTTTTCGGGATTTTGTTCGATCGGAAACGTAAAACACATTACACAAAAGCTAGACGAAGTTAATGGCGAGGCTCTGATACCACTGTAAGTGCACGGCGGCGCCCCGGCCGTCAATCCGACGCCGGAATGCGGAAACGGTGAAAAACTAAAATTTTGCGGACTTTGCAAACCGGCACCACCGCGCACTTTAACCGGATCGAAACCATTAACTAGTCTAAGCTATCTACAAGAATGGGAATAGAGATGTATACCGACGATCCAAGTCCTCCGGTCTTCATCTCCACTCCGATCTCCTCGCGGGATCTCCGTCCGTCTCCTCCTCGTCGGAAAGGGCACCACATCGCCTGTAGCTTTTACGGGCTCCCGCCTCAATACCGAGGCAACTCGAGCATGAAGCCGGCAACTCGACATGCTCAAGATTTGCTGTAGGAATGTGTAGTAGATCATGCTAGTCTCATTTGGGGTTTGTAGTTGCCTTGATGGAGGAATGGGGTTAGGAAAAATGGTGCTTTCATTTTTGTATAACAAGAAGAAGAAGGAGATGAAGAATTCCTCACAAAATAAAGATGAACTCTCTCATTCTTTTTCTTCTCTCTAGTGTTCTTTCTTTTCTCAAGTGAGTATCATCATGTGGTGGAGGAAAGATTATGAAGTAAGAAGGGAGGTGAGTGTAGGAGATCAAAGAGGGTGACCACACCCCAAGACAAGAAAACATACAACCATGCTTGTTACTATTAAACCCATACCCTCACTTTATCACAATCAAATCTCATAAAGCAAAAGCATGGTTGAAAAGAAATGAAAGCTATCATAATCAATCTTTTACAAGAAACCCCCTCCACAAAAGTAATTTGCAAAACTGCAAATAACCCCTTCCATCGGAAAAGTCCGGCCGGGAAAGAACAAAGGAAAACCGGCCGGAACGGAATGCAAACTGGCAACTCCAGAAAACTGGTCCCGTAATAAATTACAGGAAAACCCCGATACTGTGCATACACACCCGCATCTGTATTCCGTCCGGATACAAATGCAAAGAGACAAAATCTACACTGTACTAAACTAGGACCGGCTTAAACCAAAGCCGGCTAGTAATATCCGTTCAATCCTGATCCGTGCAATACCGCACGTATCTGATCGAACCCTGCCATATACCTATACGGCTACTAGTACAAACCGTCCCATCCTGATCCGTGCAATACCGCACGTATCTGATTGGACCCTGCCATATCTCCATACGGCCTCTACAGCTTTTCGCCCGAAACTTGAGTAACTGAAAGTGTGGTGGACTCTAAAGACTCGTCAATACTATGGCTGTGGATTTAACCACTAGCATGTCAGAGGTATAAGCCAATACGTGACGGGCTACCAGGTACTGACCAAATGGGACGTCGATGAGGAAGCTCACCCCGACACCCAACTGAGCCTGTCAGTGACAATATCCGTGCAGTCCGGTCCGTTCGTCTATGAGTATCGCATGGCGGGCCTAGGGGGTTGGTAAAAGTCAGACCCCCAAAAGCGGTACAAGTCGTGTCGGAGTGTAGCCCAGAACACCCTGAGATACTACTGAAATACCTACCAGTAAATCTCCTTGCCTTGGCCAAGGACTTTGTGTAATGGCTCTCCTAGACACAGCACGACCTCACCCCCAATACCGGGAGAGACGAACCCCTGAAGATACGCTCACTGCCTCCATGTGGCTCGGGACTGTACCCAACTAAAACCTGTTTGCACGACTCCTTTGAGCCGTGGTAGGGTAGTAATCAAAGTACAGTGGGAACTCACACGAGACAAATGACGATCCCCAGGTCGATGAACTAACCTGCACACATGTCACCAGGGAACTGCCATCTGACGTCTGGTATATGACCAACTAGCATGTTCCCGGCGAGTCCTGTCCGGTGTACTCATAACCCAATGAGCACCTGTATACATCTTAGGTGATCCAACTGACACCAGTGGCTTGTGAGACCGGCCACCGCCCCTCGTCGGGGTCTCGACTGTATACACTAGTCTACTAATGGAGTATCGATGCCCGGTCTCGAAACTCCCACGACTAGGGACCTTTTAAGGATATGCTTGTAGACCCCCAGCTCCCACTTATATGATCGCCCTCATACTGCTGGTGGTCAAGCAAGAATCCTAGGGGCTCTATCAACGTGTAATAGCGACGTGTCATGTCACCTAAAGCAGTACACGATGATAAAGGTAAACCAGATAGCATACTATCATCTCGAGTAAGACTGTCCTACCGGGATAGGTCCTCCCTCAATCATTACAATCACGTACCTGTGACCTAATAATTGACTCTGAGGGCACTATCTCCAACACCTTAGGGCAGTCGCGACAGGCTTTTTCATCTTTCGTATCATCTTTTGCAGCAGATACTGCTTCGGCTGACCGCGTGTAGTTTTGCTATAGGTGGGTTTTGCGGGTATCCGATGTTGCTTATTGTATATTCGTTGTATCCTGTACTCTCCATCTACCACTTTCATGTATGACTTAGAGACTTGATGTGAGGACGATATTGTATATTTTGGTGACTTGGATGTCTTTTATGCAGTTTTATTTTTATCGTCTTTAATTTCTTCACTACGGCGTCGTATATTTGTTGTGGTGGTTGTTTTCCACCTTTGGGCGTGGATTTTGCTCCCGTTTGGGATGCTTTACTTATATTTTTGTTGTATCCATTTTTGGGGTTAGTTTTTACAAAGGAGGTACTGCCGAAATTTTAAAGGAAATAAAGTTGGACTTTAAAGAATTTGGTTTGAGATTTCAAAAGTTTTAACAATGTTCTTATCACTTACTACTTTTGATGGTTTAGATTGCTGGGTTTTCGGCTTACTTAGATTGCGTTACTCCTGTAGACGTTGCATAGTTTAAGGGCCGTCACGTGCCAATTTTCGGGTCGTGACAGCAGCTGCATGGATGTTGATCACGGTGGGACTTAGGAGTGATTTAGCTTGTTTATGCTCATCGATTGTATACGCCAAGCACGAAGCGTTAGACTCGTCGGGAAGGTACGCTCAATTCGTTTGTGACTTGGAGCATTCATGCGTAGTATTTTTTGAGATATCGGCCGTTGATTGGTGGCATGGGCCTTTCTCCTTCAGCATTTATCAGTTGGTAGGATCCTCCATCAAACAACTTCTCGACGACGTACGACCCTTCTTAATTTGGCTCGAATTTTCTCTTGGCATGTCGATTGGGGATGATCGGTCTTTTGAGGACCAACACCAATTCTCCTTTTTTGAAAGCATTGAGACGGGTTATCTTATCATAGGCTCATGACATTTGGGCTCGGTACAACTCTCAATTTTACAGTACTATGACTCTCTTTTCTTCGAGCACATCGAGCTCTTCGAGCCGAAAGAGAGCATTTTCCTCTCCCGTCAGATTGTGCTGGATGACCATCTTTAAGATTGGAACTTTGACTTCGAGGGGGGATTGCCACCACTTCGAAGAGCAATGAGTATGGAGTGGGCTGAGTTGGAGTATGATGCGTGGTACGATATGCCCACAATGCCTCGTGGAGTTTGAGATTCCAGTTTCTTATGTTGGCTGAAGAATTTTTCCTCAGGAGCTTGCATATAGTTTTATTGAAGGTTTCGGCTAGTCCATTGGTTATTGGATTATAGATAGAGGAATATCTCCAGTCTATTCTGTGTTGAATAGAGAACCTTGAGACTTTAAAACTATTGAAAGAAGGCCCATTGTTAGATATGATTCTTCTTGATGTACTAAAGCGGTATAGAATATTATGCTGGAAGAATGTCAGAATATCTTTTGTCTTGACTTCTTTTAGCGGGATAGTTTAAGCCCATATGGAGAAGTAGTAAGTTGTAGCCAATATGAACTGGTGGCCTTTGGATGACGGAGGATCAATTGGGCCAATTATGTCGGTGCCCCAATTTTGAAGGGCCATGATGCTACGATAGGATGCAGCATATTGGGATTCTTCGGAATGAAGTGACTGTGAATTTGGCAGAGTTAACATTTCTTTGCATGCTCTTCACAATCCCTTATCATGATAGGCCAGTAATATCCAAGTCGTTTGATTTGAAGCCGCAATTTAGGGCCGGATTGGTGAGCTCCGCAGACGCTCGAGTGAATTTCTTTCATGACTTTTTGGGCTTCGACCGGGGACAGACACCTGAGTCAAAGCTAGTCATACGATCTGCGGTATAGCGTGTCATTAACGAACACATATCGGAGAGCTCTCTTCTTCAGCTGAACCCTCACAGATTTTTTTCAGGCAGCTTGTCATATCGGAGGTACTCTATGAAGGGTTCTCTCCAATCAGGCTCAACTTGAATGATCAGAGCTTCTTCGGAAGGATTGTTCTCTTGTTCTATGCTTTCTTCTTCTCGTAAAGAGTCTGGAGGCTGAATTTGCCGGCTTCTGACTATAATCAGAATTTCATCCACGTTGGTATCAGCCAGCTTTTTGGCTAGGTGAGAGAGTACGTTGGCTTTTTTGTTTAATGCCCTGTGAACTCTCATCTGTTTAATGTGGGTGAAACGCTTCATGAGATTCACCACCCGGCCTCTATATCGAGCTAACTCGGGCTTATATATCTTGTAGTCGTCGCTTACTTGGTTGACGACCAGCCGGGAATCGCTGTTGACACGCAACTCAGGGACCTCCATTTATATGACAAGCTCCAGACCAGCTATAAGAGATTTATACTCAGTCTCGGTTTTTATGCTAGGCTCGGTAAGAGTAAAAGAATGTCATAGGTTTCCTCTCGATGGCGTGATGAACACCAATCCTATCCCTACTTTTATCTGCGGGATGATTAATTTGTTGGAGGTGTTTATTGATGAGGCTCCATCGAAATAGAGCTCTCAGCATGGCTCGTCATCTTCAAGGTGCAGCACTTGTTCGTCGGGTAACTCGCAATTTAGCGGTGACCCTTCAGGTATAGGTTGAGCAGCGAGGAAGTCGGCTAGAGCTTGCCTTTACTGCTTTTTGAGGAATATAGACTATATCAAATTTAAGCAGCATAGCAACCTAACTTGCCTTTGTTGGCTATAGTGCTCTCAAGTCAATTATTGGATCGCAGGCACGTGATTGCAATGATTGAGGGAGGACCTATACCGGTAGAACAATCTTACTCGAGACGATAGTATGCTATCTGCTTTACCTTTATCATCATGTACTTGCTTTAAGTGGCTATACAAATCACTATTATATGTTGATAGAGCCCATAGGATTCTTGCTTGACTACCAGTAGTATGATGGCGATCAGATACGTGGGAGCTGGGAGCCTATAAGCACATCCTTAAATGTCCCTAGTCGTAGGAGTTTCGAGACTGGGCATCGATACTCCAGAGTAGACTAGTGTATACTGATCGAGACCCTGAAGAGGGGTGGTGGCCGGTCTCACAAGCCATTGGTGTCAGTTTGTTCACCTAAGATGTATACAGGTGCTCATTGGGTTATGAGTGCACCGGACGGACTCGCTGGGAACCTGCTAGTTGGTATTATACCTATTGTCAGATAGCAGTTCCTTGGTGACTTGTGTACAGGTTAGTCTATCGACCTGAGATCGTCATTTTTCTATTGTGAGTTCCTACTGTGCTTTGATTACTACCCTACCACGGGTCAAAGGAGTCGTGTAAACAGGTTTTAGTAGGGTACAGTCCCGAGCCATATGGAGGCAGTGAGCAGATCGTCGGGGGATTCGTCTCTCCCGGTATTGGGGGTTGATGTCGCGGTTATGCACGTGTGGCCATCACCAGAAATCCTTGGCCAAGGTACTCGAGAATTACTGATCTAGGATCGGTAGTTTCTCAGGTGGTGATGGGCTTCATACCGACACTAAATGTTGTATTATTAGGGGTCTGACTTTATCCACCCCCTAGACTCGATATGTGATACTCATAGACGAACGGACCGGATTGTACGGATATTGTTACTGTCAGGCTCAGTAGGGGTTTCAGGATGAGTTTGCTCGTCGGCCTTCCTTTCGCTCAATACCTGGGTAGCCGTTACGTACAGCTAGTACCGTTGACGTGCTTGTGGTTAAACCCACTACCAGCGTATTGATGAGTCTTTAGAGTCCCACACAGAGGGTTTCCCTACTTCGGGCGAAACGATGTAGAGGCCGTATGGTTTTACGGTAGGGTTCAATCACATACGTATACTTATGCACGGATGATGTTCGGACGGATAATATTAGTGGGCTTTGGTTTAAGCCGGATCCTAGTATTATATTTGTTGGATTATTTTCGTCTTTTTGTATTCGTATTTTTCGGAATACAGATGCGGGTATGTATATACGGTTGAGGGGTATTCTTGTAATTTATTATATGATTACTTTTAGAAGATTACACCTCATCATGGTTTAGACCATTTTGGATTAAAAGGTTATTGAGGTGTAGGATGAGGTGTTTATTGCATTTTTGTGGCATAGCTAATTAGTGACCCATGGTTACTATTCTACCATACTTAGGATTTTTGTTTGTTGTGAGATTATGTTGACTTGAGATATTTTTTGTTGACTAAGATATTTTGGAGACATGGACATTTATGTGATGGCTCCATTATTTCTTATCACACTCACACAACAAACAAAAATACAAGCCACTATTCATTTCTTTTTCTCTTTCTTGAGTTGCTCTGAACTCCTCATTCTCATGGCATCTTCTTCTTCCTCTAGCTCCACCCAAACCCTCTCATGAGTTGAGAATTCTTGGGTTTCTTGACACAAATTAATCCTTCATCACTCTCTACTTCATCTTCGGTATCTAGAGTAGCGATCTAGGTGCCCTAGTTTTCTCGGATATGAGGTTGGAGCTCGTTGCATAGCCTCTCGGGTGGATCATCTTCGATGGAGGGAGACCGGAGATCAAGCTTGATTAAAGAAGCTCCTAGGAGTTTGGGATGATGGTTGAAAACCGAAGGACACGGATCTATTCGGTATAACCATTCTAACTCCTTTGCATGTTTTGTTATCTAAGGCTTATGGGTAGATCCGGGTAATTGGTTGTGGTAGCGCTAAGTTTTATAAATTTTTGTTTAGTATTTGGTCACGGATTGATGGCCGGGGAGCTTTCCATAACCCAACATGGTATCAGAGCTACTCTATAAGCCTTAGTTAACTCATTATGACATTAGAAATCCGCCGTTTTTGTCGTGCAAAAACTGCCGACAAAAACAGTTTCGAAAACTGAAAGTTTGAGATGTTTGTGTTGGATATGTATGCCCTAGAGGCCATTATTGTATAGTACTAGTTTGTATATTACATTTTGGAAGTTTGGGATATATACATGGATTGACGACAGTCTTGCTTGATATAGTAGTATGCTACTTGGTTTGTATCTATCTTAATATGTGTATATGTTTCTTTTAACATATCGCTAATACATATTGATGGAGCCCTTAGAATCTTTGCTTGACTACCGGCGTTGTGAAGGCGATGACACTAGTAGGGGCTGGGTAGTCTATAAGCACATTCTTATACAGGTCCCTAGTCGTAGGATTATCGAGACAGGGCATCGATACTCCAGAGTAGACTAGAGTATACGTTTCTCATCCCAGCAGGGGAGATGGTTTGTCCCACAACCATCAGTATGTTGTACTGAGATAGTATGCAGGTGCTCATTGGGTTATGAGTTACACTGGACGGACTCGTCGGGTACTGCTGGTTGGTACTATACCTATCGTCACGTAGCAGTTCCCAGGTGACATGAGTACAGCTTAGTCCGTTGACTTGACACTGCTACTTCACCTCAAGTATGTTCCCACTGTTCTTAGATTTCTACCCTACCATGTCTCTATTGAGTCGTGCAAACAGGTAGTAGTTGGGTGCATTCCCGAAGCACTTGGAGGCAGTGGCGGTTAGATAGGATTCGTCTCTCCCGGTATTGGGGGTTGATATTGCGCTGTGTTTGGAGAGCCATTACACAAATTCCCTGGCCAGGGCATGTGAGATTTACTGGTAGGTTTTCCAGTAGTTTCTCAGGGTGTTCTGGGCTACACTCCGACACGACTTATACCGCTATTAGGGGTCTGACGTTTACCACCCCTTTAGGCCTGATATGCGATACTCTTAGACGAACAAACCGGACCGTACGGAGATTGTCACAGATAGGCTCAGTAGGAGTTTGGATGAGCTTGCCGTCGACCTTCTTATCGACAGATACCTGGGTAGTCGTTACGCACAGCTAGTGCCATTGACGTACTTATAGTTAAACCCACTGCCAGAGTACTGTCGAGTCTTTAGAGCCCCACACAGAGGGTTTCCCAGCTTCGGAAGAAACGAGTAGAGGTCGTATGGTTTTACGACAGGGTGCGATCACATACGTGTACTTGTGCGCGTGTGGTGTTCGAGTGGACAATACTAGTGGGCTTTGGTTTAAACCGGATCCTAGTAATTGATTATTGGATTAGTTTCGTCTTATAGTATTCGTGTTTCTCGAAACACGTATGCGGGTATGTATATAAGGATGAGAGGGGGTATAGAAGGAGACACCTCATTAGGGTTTTGACCATTGACTTGGTCAAAACAAATATGAGGTAAAGAAAAGACTTTGTTATTTTTGATAAATGATAATTTTAGTGGCATGGCTACTTATGTTGACATTTTGACTTGGCTTGACTTGTTAACCTTAGATATTTTGATGAGATATTTTTAATCTAAATATTTTGGTGAGATATTTTCCATGCCATGGTTGAGGTCATATATAAGTTAGCCATTCTATTTTTATAATCATTATCACAAATACTTTTTCTTTCTTCAAGCTTTCTCTCTCCTTCTTCCTCTCTCAAACCCTAGTGTATTATGTGCTGTTAATCAAGGGTTAATGAGACTTAGCTACTCTAAATCACACTCTACTCACTCTAGTCTACTTAGATTAGCAAGCTAAGTATTCTAGTTATCTCAACTTGGAGGTTTAGCTCAAGGTTGGAACTCTCGGGTAGATCATCGTTGACACAAGGAGGCCGAAGTTCAAGCACGATCCATAATTTCATCGAGGAGCTTAAGGAGAGGATCGAAGACCCGAAGGACTTATTTTCGTTAGGTATGCTTTCTATCATAGTAGATTGAACCCTAACATGCTAACTAGGTTTATGGTTAAAGATCCGGTTTAGGTTTATTATAGCGCCAAGCTTTGTATCGTTATAAAATTTTTGTTCCGTATTTGGCCACGGAAGTTGGCCGGGGCGCTAGCGTAACCCTTCATGGTATCAGAGATTGGCGGGTAACTTGCTAGTCTAGGGTTTATAGGCTGCCTCACTTTTGGGATTGGCGGGTAACTTGCCGTGCTTGTAGGGGTCCAGGTTTTCATTGCACAGGCTATCCACACGACTGGGAACGCCGGGTTTTATTTGCGGCTCAAATGAAACCCGGGGCTCCATGATTATCCACCATTCTGTATTGTTGGCTGAGATTCTGTGATGTTGATTATTATCAGGCCTGGGACGAATGTTGTATATACTTATATATATACTAGTAGATGTTGTATATGTTTTACACCCACGCTAGTCCAGCCCCCGCTTTGTTGTTGGTTAAGTAACCTAACGGGTGATGACGGGGCCCCGTGGCGAATGTGGATGGCATATACGTACACTGTATTTTCGTTCTTTTTCGGTGTGATAGGTTAAATTGATAGTACCACATTAATTTTGATTAATGCAAGAAAATAAACCTAAAAGATGTTGTTGGAATAAATTTCGAAAAACTACAGTTATATTCTTTCGCTTTGCATAGTGGTATTCGGTCATGAATATCCAGCACCTCATTCTACGAGGTAAGAGCCGAGATCCCTTCGCGGGGAGTGACCTCTTGAGCTAAAGTCTACACTATAGATTACTCGGTTTTTTCAAAACCAGAAATTTACAAAAGGCGGAGCTTAAACCACTCCTTTTTCAAAATTGCTCAGGTTCCTTCAACGATATCAAGTTCATTACGTTAACGGGTTTTTCGCCAAAAAACCAGTCGTAGCCCTTCATCATTTCCTACAAGTACTACTTAGTATTCGAGCTAGGCATTTTGGCATTGTCAAGGCGTAGTGATCGGTAGCTGAGTATTGCTTGTTTGCAGCTTTATTTCCGATTATTTAGGGCAATCGCATAGTTATGTTGGCATTGTCAAGGGATATGCGGGTGGGTCTAGGTTAATCAAGATAATGACGGTCCGAACTTGTCTAGCGGTTTATGATATGTTGGAATTGTCAAGGTCATAAAGCCGTTAGGGGCAAAAACCACATCGGGAGTTTCAAATATATAGGAAACTTGCAGATTTAGCATACTTCTGGAGTGTAGTGACTAGAGTGGATTCCATCTAGGTCATTACACAATGATAGTTGGATCCCGATCCTACTGATGAGTTGGATTATTCTCAGGAGATTATTTCACTTAACAATCAATGTTATAAACCAAGTAGGTGTCTAGAACAGTGTTAGCGGGGCTACATCTCCAGGGAAAAGAGGTTATATAATTAAGGAACTTCACGAAAGCGTTGGAAAAGCTCCCTCGAAGTACCAACACTAGCCTGGCTGAAAGGTTAAGCAAGTATTGTGACGTGCGATTAAATCCTGACTAGTTCTTCTTTTAGAGTTTGAAGAAGAATTTGAGGAAACAGTGGGAGCCATCTTGGTTAGATAAATTAATGACCAGTCTGATCTTGCAAGAGCGCATACTGAGTGTTTCTTTTCTTTCTCTCCAGGTAGCAACCATTTCACGCCCTAATCAAGATAATAAAATATATTGCTTTACCGATCCGAATTCTTCGGGGCTGGGGAACGTCGGTTGGCTCTAACTTATGATGGCGATCGTAAGTATGAGTAAAGGAAAGAGGATTGTTTGAATTCTAAGGAGACCCCATTGAAGAAGAAGCATACTAATGCATCTACTTTAGGTGTTCTTGTAATTGAGAACTACTTTTCGGTCAGTCCTACCTCCTAGGTACTAGATACCGGATCAGGATCTCATATCTGTAATTTATTGCAGGGACTGAGAAAAAGTAGGATAGTTGGACCTGGTGATATGTCCCTCAGGGTAGGGAACGGAGCATAAGTTAATGCTGCAGCCGTCGGTGAATATCACCTAGTGTTGCCAAATGGCAATATTATGATTTTTAACAATTGCTACTATGTACCTTCCATGGTTTGCAACATCATATCAGTTTCTTTACTTGTTAAAGATGGATATAACTTTGTTCTTGATATAAATATCATGAACATTTACCTTGATAAGGTGCTGGTTGCAGAAGGTACACTGTGTAATGGATCTATGTTCTAAATCAGAATACAGTTCTCAATGTACAAAACACACGCAAGAGGAAGAGTTCAGATATGAACGAGTCTTACTTGTGGCATTGTAGACTTGGTCATATCGGAGAGAAAAGACTAAGTAAGTTATATATAGATGGACTCTTGAATACGTTCGAATTTTCATCTTATGAAACTTGTCAGTCTTGTCTCAAAGGAAAGATGACTTAATCTCCGTTCACCGGACATGGAGAAAGAGCAGCAGAGCTCTTGGGACTCATACACAGTGATGTGTGTGGTCCGATGTCTATACATGCACGGGGTGAGTTCTCGTACATCATCACATTCACTGACGGATCTCTCTAGATTCGGATATGTGTATCTTATGAAACACAAATCTGAAGCTTTTGAGAAATTCAAAGAATTCAGAAACGAAGTAGAGAACCAGACTGGAAAAAGTATCAAGATCCTCCGATCTGATAGAGGAGGGGAGTACTTGAGCACTGGATTCAGAGACTTTCTAAAAGAGAATGGCATTCTCTCTCAGCTTACTCCTCCGTATACACCACAGCACAACGGCGTATCGGAGTGGAGGAACCATACCTTATTGGACATGGTTCGCTCCATGATGAGTAATGCTGAGTTACCTCTTTCATTCTGGGGACTTGCGCTTGAAACAGCAGCGTACTTGTTGAATCAGGTTCCGTCTAAATCTGTGCCTAAAACTCCATATGAAATATGGAGTGGTAAAAGACCATATCTTGAGCGTATTAAGATATGGGGTTGTCCGGCCTATGTAAAGGTACAAAATCCAGACAAGCTTCAGGCACGATCAGTTTTGTGCAAGTTTGTGGGATATCCTAGAAATTTTCTGGGATATCTGTTCTACCACACTGAGGAACAGAAGGTGTTCATTGCTCATCGCGCCACCTTTTTGGAGTGGCAATTTCTTGCAAAAGAAATAAGTGGGAGTACGTTAGAACTGGATGAAATATCTGAACCACAAACTCAAACTGAGGATTTAGTAGAATCAGAAAATTCAATAATCCCAGACGAACCTCAGCCACTCCATAGATCTGGTAGGATTTCTCATCCGCCTGAGAGATACTACGGTTTTCTCATAGACGGGGATCGAGAGGATTGCATCTTGGAAGAAGATGATCCTACTAGTTTCAGGTAAGCCATTATCAGTAGGGACTATGATAAGTGGCTGGATGCTATGCAATCCGAAATGGAGTCCATGTACACCAATAAAGTATGGACCTTGGATATTGCTCCACCTGGGGTAAAACCCGTTGGATGCAAATGGATCTACAAAAGGAAACTTGGTGTAGATGGGCAGGTGGAAACCTATAAGGCTAGTCTCGTTGCAAAAGGTTTTTGTCAAAGAACTGTTATGGACTATGACGAAACCTTTTCTCCAGTGGCTATGCTCAAATCCATTCGAATCCTACTTTCCATTGCTGCTTTCTATGACTATGAGATCTGGCAGATGGACGTAAAAACGTCTTTTCTAAATGGTAGTTTGGAAGAGTGCGTTTATATGGATCAGCCAGAAGGCTTTGTAGACAGTGGGAGTAGCGGGAAGGTGTGCAAGTTGCGTAAATCCATTTATGGATTAAAGCAGGCATCGCGGAGCTGGAACATCTGTTTTGATGAAACAATCAAGAAATTTGACTTATCAAGAACGAGGATGAGCCTTGTATTTATAAGATGATTATAGGACGAACTGTCGTATTCCTAGTCTTGTAAGTGGACAGCATTCTTTTGATAGGAAATGATATTCCTATGCTAAAATCGGTCAAGCTATTCTTATCACAACGGTTCTCCATGAAGGACCTGGGTGATGCCTCGTGCATTCTGTGGATCAAGATCTACAGAGTTAGATCCAAGAGATTACTGGGACTTTCGCAGTCCAGGTATATAGAGACCGTACTAAAGAGATTTAGTATGGAAGATTCCAAGCGCGATAATATACCCGCATTGCACGGAATCACCCTCTCCAAGAAGATGTCTCCCAAGACTGATGAGGAGAGGGTTCGCATGAGCACTATACCCTACGTTTCGGCGGTAGGATTTATAATGTATGCGATGCTATGTACAAGACCAGATGTAGCTTATGTGCTAAGCATGGTGAGCCCATATCAGTCAGACCCAGGTGAGAACCACTGGATAGCAGTGAAGAACATTCTCAAGTACCTGAGAAGGACTAAGGAGATGTTCCTGGTTTATGGTAATGGAGACCTCAGGGTCGAGTCTTTTACCGATTCAAGCTTCCAGAGTGATAAGGACGACAACAAGTCTGTCTCGGGTTTTGTGTTTATCCTCAACAGAGGGGCGGTGTGTTGGAGGAGTCCCAAACAGAACATGTTAGGGTACGACGGCACTCCGGCCGTCTAAACGAGGCCAAATGCGGAACAAAAACTTTTTATGAAAACGGCGCCACCGCAGCCCAAATCCTGGATCGTTCCATTAACCGTAAACTAGAAAAATGTAAAATGAGTATGGAAAAATTATACCGATTGATCCTAGTCCTTCGGTCTTTAATCTCCGTACCAAGCTCCCCGCTGCTGCGCCGACGAAGTCCGCTCCCCGATCTCGCTCGTCGATGTAGCACCACGTCAATGAATCTTTATACAGGCTCCCGCCTCTGTACCGAGGCAACTTGGACATGAAGTTTGCTAGCCGACATGTCCAAGATGAAATAGAGAGAGTGTAGAATACTTTTTCTCAAGACACCCAAGCGTTTGGGTGGAGGTAAATCGGAGTTGCCAAGTGGATGGAAATGTGAGCCATGGATTTTTCTTGAAGAAAAGAGAAGGAGTTTTCAATTTGGGCTCGGCCAGTGCACTGGAAAAATTGGCTCTCGGGATTTTTTGAATGAAGTGGTGAGCTTGTATATATTAATCAAGCAACAATAATACACCCACACAAATCAATAACCACAACCTTAATAAATAAATCATTCCACCAAATTAACCTCATCACAAAAACTCCAGCACACCATTCGGCCCATGCATCCCAAGCCAATCAAGCCCATGCCCAATTAATGCTACCACTGTTCATGCTCGAAAATTAGAGCAAAAGCATGGGGAAAAAATGATAAGAACAAGGTCAATGCTCGCAATAAATTAAACAAGGACCAAGATGTTTAAGACAGAAAAGGAAACTGGCAACTCCGAAAGTAATCCCGTAACGAATTACGAGATTAACCCTCAACTGTAAATACATACCCGCATTTGTATTCCGACCGAATACGAATGTTATGAGACAAAAAAATATTCCTACAATATAATACTAGAATCCGGCTTAAACCAAAGCCCACTAGTATTATCCGTCCGAACTATGACACGTGCACAAGTGCATGTGTATATTCGAACCCTGCCATAAAACCATATGGCCTCTATAACGTTTCGCCCGAACTTGGGAAACTGTCTGTGGGGGACTCTAATGACTTATCAATACGCTGGCACTGGGTATAACCACTAGCACGTCAGAAGTACTAGCTGTACGCAACGGTTGCCTATGTATTGATCGGAAGGGAAGCTGACGAGCGAACTCATCCAGAAACCCTACTGAGCCTGACAGTGACAATATCCGTACAGTCCGGTCCGTTCGTCTGTGAGTATCGCATATAGGGCCTAGGGGGCTGGTAAACGTCAGACCCCCAATGGCGGTATAAGTCATGTCGGAGTATAGCCCAGAACACCCTGAGATACTACTGGAATACCTACCAGTAAATCTCAATTACCCTGGCCAGGGATTTCGTGTAATGGCTCTCCTAAACACAGCGCGATCTCACCCCCAATACCAGGAGAGACGAATCCCCGACGATCCGTTCACTGCCTTCATGTGGTTCGGGACTGTACCCAACTAAAACCTGTTTGCATGACTCCTTTGAGCCGTGGTAGGGTAGTAATCAAAGCACATTGGGAACTCACATGAGACAAATGACGATCTCAGGTCGACAGACTAACCTGTACACATGTCACCAGGGAACTGCTATCTGACGATATGTATAATACCAACTAGTATGTTCCCGGCGAGTCCTGTCCGTTGTACTCATAACCCAATGATCACCTGTATACATCTCAGGTGAACCAACTGACACCAATGGCTTGTGAGACCGGCCATCACTCTTCGTCGGGGTCTCGACTTTATACATTAGTCTACTCTGGAGTATTGATGCCCTGTCTCGAAACTCCCACGACTAGGGACACTTTAATGATGTGCTTATAGACCCCAGCTCCCACGTATATGATCGCCATCATACTGCTGGAAGTCAAGCAAGAATCCTATAGGCTCTATCAACATGCAATAGTGAACTTAAGCATGTACACGATGATAAAGACAAACCAGATAGCATACTATCATCTCGAGCAAGACTGTCTTACCGGTATAGGTCCTCCTTCAATCATTGCAATCACGTACCTGCGATCCAATAATTGACTTTGAGGGCACTATATCCAACAATCTCCCACTTGCACTTAAGACTAATTATTACGATGTCGCATACTCACAGCTCGTGTGATACCGAACATCCAACTCCTCTACTAATCTGTTTCACAAAGCTCGTTTGTAAAACTATTGTGTTCGAGAAATAGCCTCAGTGAGTGGATCCGCCCTGATGTTTCTTTTTATGTCTCGTTTTGTCTCAAGTTCGCTGAGAAAGCCATCTCCCGAAATGAGCAATATCTGTCTTAGAATATGTCTGGATATCTGATGGGACCTAGCTCACAAGTGAACTCCAAATCCAGCAAACTTCTTAGACTGCATCGTCAACTGAAATTAATCAGTATCCTGCGCCATGCCTTCCTCAGTATCCGCCTGGACTACCTGTCCAAACTACTGTCCCTCGTGAGAGAGAAAACTATAACTCTGACAGTCATTCTGTCATCCGGGCCACCTTGGAAGCCTGGAATGATAACTTTCTCCCGAAGGAGGCTATCGTTATCAAATCCCTAGAACAACCACTTATGTTCTAAAACTGCTTCCTAACGTTTCTCTAGGATTGGTTTAAATATCAACTTATTGCATCTAGTGCAAAAATAACATATAGTGTGGTACTTGACATCTCATAATTGATTCAATTGCCTAAGCAAGTGATCTGCCAATCATGCACATCCCTCTCCCCTTTAGTCTGTAAGATACCTTTAGAGAGGGTGACTCCATCACCTGCAGGTACACCACCATGCTAGGAGTCGTTCATTCTAAAATACCTTTAGAATGCTGTCAAAGTACCCAGATTGGGAAACTACCCAAATCTAGATCTAAAACCATAAATCCAGTAACCAGAATGCCTGATATTATCTCCATATCCTATGTGGAGAAACTACTGTGTGACTACCACAGTATGACCGATCGTAATATAGGAATTTCACTTCCTACAATGTGTATGTCATCCAAGTACCAGGACATCACACCCTACTATCTTCTTAACAGATCCATCTCCTAATCTGATGAAGTCAAAGCCCATGACTGTCACATCAAAAATAGATGATCTATCTCCGCTATATCTGCTTTAGTCTATAAATAGACATAAGCTACTTGTCCACTACGCTTCTGCTGCTCCTACTGACTACAACAACCCTCTGGCAGAGTCATATACACGTGCACTTCTAAAGATAGTTTAGAACGACGCTATACTCATCTTCCTGCCGGGTCTCATAGTCTGGAACAGCAGTAATGGCAAGTGTGGGTAAACAAGAACCTCTCTATCACCGTCCTTGAGGATACAGAAGTACTTCTCGAGTGCCTGAGGTTACCTACCATATCTACGGAGTGGCTAATAGAATGTCAATCCTGATTGAATCTTTAGGTCCTATTAAATTTTCCATAATCGTTTGCGGTTCTGGAATCTCTTCCAGTTCTACCATACTCCTACAACTGTTTTCTGAAAAAATCCATTTTACTAAAACTGTGGCGAGTCTAGAACAATATCACTATTGATCTTCCAGATGGTAGAAAGTCAACCCTCGTCAAAGCTCGGGTTAACCCACAAACTGCCATTACAGAAACGTGCCTAGAGTTATCCAGAGTCTGGTTTTAAGCATAAGCCGGACAACTCCCCGTACCTTAACATCGTTAAGATACGAACCATTCTATATACAATATAGAAATAGAGGCACTAATTTAATTGGAACCAGATTCAAATCATGCAGCTGTCTCCAGTGCATGTCAACTGAATGGAGAGAGGTCGATCAGCATTACTCAACTTAGGAGTGCGTCCAATTATGAGTAACCTGAAAGAGAAACAAGTTTCTCAAAACCATTACTATCAACTGAATACCTCATACAAGTATCTACATCTTCGATCACCTTGAAGAATCCCGATACTTGCGACACCTGGTTCTCTACTTTATTCTTGTACCTATAACTTCTCAAACTTGGACCTTGTATTTCTACGAAACACTTGTCCAAAAACTCGAGAAGTCATAAGTAAACAGAATATATTACGAGGACCAACCCCTTTGTCCTAATGGACACTGGACAATATACAATACTTTGTATAAGTCTCCAGAGTTGAATAACTCAAACTCTGTGTGTTGTAGGTTGAAAACTGTACCCAGGCGATTTCCTCAAATATCACCAATTGCAACGAATTTCGATATAATGAGGATGATCACCTAATTCCCAATAACTTACTCCCACTCATCATCTGTAAAACCATACAGATGTGAGAATCATACCTGGTAAATACATACCCTGGAACAAGAGCTAATTGGGAAATCAGTTTTCTATTAACAATATACAGTGAAACTGAAACATTAAAATGTTTCGAAGGGGTATCTGGGTATTCCTAGTAATGCCTCTTCCATTATCCAGATTCATGACTGTAACCGTATATTTCCCTGCCATCTCTCCAATTCCCTTTATTTGTCTTCAGTCGTTACCTTCTGTACACCATCATAGGCTTAATGGTTTTCTTCCTTCCCTACCGTTCAGCACCAGCCTATGGTTTGGAAGAAGACTATCCAATAACCATAATAGGTGTACTCTCCTAAACCTAGGAGCACTCGCAACCTGAGAGAAGGTAAGGATAAAAGACAACTGAATAAACCTTATTCCTATTACTCCTGAACCAGAATCCATCTTCGAAAAAGTTCCTTCGAGTTCGTATATAACCATACGATGGATTTATCCAATGGAATTGGATGTTCATAGTGATACGGGGTGTTCTGGAGAAATACAAAGGTAAATTAGGAGTGGCGATGAAATACGTGGTTTGGTCGTGAATGTTAACAATCGTAATTTACTTTTGCCCTCTTTCTGATCTCTTTATTTGTATTTACTTATTACCTTCTGTACACCCAACTTAGGCTAATTGGTTTTCTTCATTCCCTACCTTTCGGCACCTGCCTATTGTTTGGAAGAAGACTATCCAATAAGCGTAATAGGTGTACCCTCTTCTAATCCTAGGAGCCCTCACAACCTGAGAGAAGGTAAAAGGAAAAGACAACTGAATAGTCCTATTCAATCTATCCAGAACCAGAATCCATCCTCGAAGAAATTCCTTCGAGTTCGTATATAACCATACGATGGATTTATCCAATGGAAGTGGATGTTCGTAATAATACGGGGTGTTCTAGAGAAACTCAAAGGGTAAAAGAAGGAGTGGCAATGATGTATGCAACTCAGACTATCCAAAAGCCAGTGTTTTAAGAAAGTTCGGTCAACTGGGTCACTGAGTTATAGTCTAGGGTCGGGTCATGGCCGCAGTCATAGAGAGAAAGAGTAGAAATACTCTGCGTGCACTCTAACCTAGATCAGAATGGTTAATCAATTTATCTAATCAGGAAACCTCCCACTGTATTATCAAATTCTCCTCCAAATCTGAAAGAAGAATTAGTCGGGATCACCCGAGGAGTAAACCAACTCATCAGTGGGAATCGGGATCCAAATATCATCGCATGATAACTTGATGGAATCCACTCAAGTCACCACACTCCAGAAGTTATGCGCATGCCTGGCAAGTTTCCTGTATGTTTGAAACTCCCAATATGATTTTTACCCCTAACGACTTCACGGCCTTGATAGAGACCAACGTGCTAGTCAAGTTCAACCCGTCATTATCCAAGATTGATCTAAACCCACCCGCACAAGCCCTTGATAGAGACCAACGTGATTGTACGGCTGTCCTAGATAATCGCATATCTATGCTACAGACAAGTATCATGCAGCTACCGTACACTATGCCTTGATAGAGACCAACGTACATAGTAGGAATACTATGAGATACCTATCTGAAATGACGGAGGGCTACGGCTGGTTTTTGGCGAAAAACCTTTAGTGTAATGAAGTTGATATCATTGAAGGAATCCAAGTGGTTTTATAAATATATAGTGGCGAAAACTTTTGCTAAAGAGGTCACTCCTGGTGAAGGGATCTCGGCTCTTTCCCCGTCGAATAAGGTGCAGGATATTCCAAACTGAATACCACGATGCAAAGAAAAAAGTAATCGACTATAGTGATGTTATTACCCTGACGAAAACCTTTGTCCAAGGGGTCACTCCCGGAGAAGGGATCTTGGCCCTTGCCTCGTCGAATGAGGTGCTGGATATTCATAACCGAATACCACTATGCAAAACAAAAGAGAACGCCCTTATAATAACAGCTTTTGAAAAATTGGTTCCAACAACATCAAATATAGGTTTGTTTTCCTTGCATTGATAAGAATAAACGCAGTCCCATCAATTGATCACACCAGAAAAGAACGAAAATATGATTTATGTATATGCCATCCGCATTCGTCACTGGGTTCCGTCATCACCCGTTAGGTTACTTAACTAACGACAGAGCGGGGACTGGACTAGCGCGGGTGTAAAACATATACAACATCTACTAGTATATATAATAATCTCTCCAGGTATGATAAATACAACATCACAGAAAAGTAATAAGCATCATAGAACAATACAGATAATCTGGGATCCCTGGTTTCATAGAGCCGCAAATGAAACCCGACGTTCCCCTGGTCGTGTGGATAGCCTGTGCAATGAAAACCTAGACCCCTACGAGCGTGGCAAGTTACCTGCCAAAATCAGAAGCGAGGCAGCCCCCTTCAGCAAAGTGAATGGACCACCAAGCACTTCACGGAATTCGGGAACTTGAGCACCCCTCCTTGGGTCAACCTATACACCCTACGAGTGCAGCGAATAGCCCGCCAATTCTAGAGTGAAGCCCCCTCCGTCTCAAAGCCATCAGATGCGGGCCAGTTTCCCTCTAGAACCCGGCTATTCGTGCACCCAACCACGGGGTAATCCTAGTACAGAAAACAAAATATGTACAACGGGTACATCGACCTCAACCCGGTCGTACTCTAAAAGAATAATATACAAACAGGCAGTGACGGCAGTCCACATGTTGGACGCTCGCCCTGCAATATCAAATGTACAAATAAACCCAAACTGCACTACCATTGCATAGGAGCTATCCACCACGATAAATCCGCAACATCACGGCACAACACAGAACATTAACGTGAATGTCACGTTTGCAAATCCGTCTAAAGGGACTATAGAGATTAGACAAGATTTACCACTCGAATGACATTCACGGTCACAGATAGTAATGTAAGCACTGTTAACTAACGTATTTAAAATTTCGATCGACAAAAAAATTCCCGAAGTGGGCCCCAAGTACAAATACGGCACTGAAAATAATTTGGGCCAAAACTAAAAAATTCCAGAAACCATATTTCCACTCAGAAGACCACCTTAAGAAATATGGTGCACTGAAGACACTTAACTGCGGCGGAATCGCAGCCAAAACGAGGGTATGGCCACGGTTCTGCGGCCTTACAGTGGAATCACCTTCCCAAATTTTTACAGATGTCTTAGAAAAGCCTGCCTGATTTTCTGACGTACCCAAAAAAAAATTTTTAGACCCAAAAAAAATTCGACAGAAACTTTGAATTTGAAGATGCGGTTTTGGAAATTTTGTCCGATCGAGCTTTTAAACATGTTAGAACAAGCTAGTATAGGTTAATGGCGTGGCTCTGATACCATGTTGGGGTACGGCGGCGCCTCGGTCGTTTAAACGAGGCCAAATGCGGAACAAAAACTTTTTACGAAACCGGCGCCACCGCAGCCCAAATCTTGGATCGTTCCATTAATTGTAAACTAGCAAAATGTAAAATGAGTTTGGAAAGATTATACCGATCGATCCATGTCCTTCGGTCTTTAATCTCCGCACCAAGCTCCCCGCTGCTGCGCCGACGAAATCCGCTCCCCGATCTCACTCGTCGATGTGGCACCACGTCATTGAATCTTTATACGGGCTCCCGCCTCTGTACCGAGGCAAATCGGACATGAAGTTTGCTAGCCGACATGTCCAAGATGAAGTAGAGAGAGTGTAGAATACTTTGTCTCAAAACACCCAAGCGTTTGGGTGGAGGTAAATCGGAGTTGCCAAGTGGATGGAAATGTGAGCCATGGATTTTTCTTGAAGAAAAGAGAAGGAGTTTTCAATTTGGGCTCGGCCAGTGCACTGGAAAAATTGGCTCTCGGGATTTTTTGAATGAAGTGGTGAGCTTGTATATATTAATCAAGCAACAATAATACACCCACACAAATCAACAACCACAACCTTAATAAATAAATCATTCCACGAAATTAACCTTATCACAAAAACTCCAGCACACCATTCAGCCCATGCCTCCCAAGCCAATCAAGCTCATGCCCAATTAATGCTGCCACTGTTCATGCTCGAAAATTAGAGCAAAAGCATGGCCAAAAAAATGATAAGAACAAGGTCAATGTTCGTAATAAATTAAACAAGGACCAAGATGTTTAAGACGGAAAAGGAAGTTGGCAACTCTGAAAGTAATCCCATAATGAATTACGAGATTACCCCTCAACTGTAAATACATACCCGCATTTGTATTCCGACCGAATACGAATGCTATGAGACAAAAAAAAATTCCTACAATATAATACTAGAATCCGGCTTAAACTAAAGCCCACTAGTATTATCCGTCCGAACTATGACACGTGCACAAGTGCACGTGTATATTCGAACCCTGCCATAAAACCATACGGCCTCTACAACGTTTCGCCCGAACTTGGGAAACTGTCTGTAGGGGACTCCAATGACTCATCAATACACTGGCACTGGGTATAACCACTAGAACATCAGAGGTACTAGCTGTACGTAACGGTTGCCTATGTATTGATCGGAAGGGAAGCTGACAAGCGAAACTCATCCAGAAACCCTACTGAGCCTGACAGTGACAATATCCATACAGTACGGTCCGTTCGTCTATGAGTATCGCATATAGGGCCTAGGGGGCTGGTAAACGTCAGACCCCCAATGGCTGTATAAGTCGTGTCGGAGTATAGCACAGAACACCCTGAGATACTAATGGAATACCTACCAGTAAATCTCGATTACCCTGGCCAGGGATTTTGTGTAATGGCTCTCCTAAACACAGCGCGATCCTACCCCCAATATCGGGAGAGACGAATCCCCGACGATCAGCTCACTGCTTCCATGTGGCTCGGGACTGTACCCAACTAAAACCTGTTTGCATGACTCCTTTGAACCATGGTAGGGTAGTAGTCAAAGCACAGTGGGAACTCACACGAGACAAATGATGATCTCAGGTCGACAGACTAACCTGTACACATGTCACCAGGGAACTGCTATCTGACGATATGTATAATACCAACTAGCATGTTCCCGGCGAGTCCTGTCCGGTGTACTCATAACCCAATGAGCACCTGTATACATCTTAGGTGAACCAACTGACACTAATGGCTTATGAGACCGGCCATCGCCCCTCGTCGGGGTCTCGATTGTATACACTAGTCTACTCTGGAGTATTGATGCCCTGTCTCGAAACTCCCACGACTAGGGACACTTTAAGGATGTGCTTATAGACCCAAGCTCCCACGTATATGATCGCCATCATTGGCAGTCAAGCAAGAATCCTATGGGCTCTATCAACATGCAATAGTGAACTAAAGCATGTACACGATGATAAAGACAAACCAGATAGCATACTATCATCTCAAGCAAGACTGTCCTACCGGTATAGGTCCTCTTTCAATCATTGCAATCATGTACCTGCGATCCAATAATTGACTTTGAAGGCACTATATCCAACAGAACACCATCGCAGACTCGACGATGGAGGCTGAATACATTGCTGCAAGCGATGCCGCAAAAGAGGCGATCTGG